>JASGCC010000102.1:1266935-1289481 GCA_030067915.1 Hydractinia echinata | reverse complement strand
TAAAAAATAACTGCAGGTAACAAATTATTTGGAGATTTGACCGCAAAATATTTAAAAATCGGTTATCCGCAAAAATATCTTCCGCAAAATTTTCTATTTCTTGTATCCGCAATAATTTCTACCGCAAATTTATTCTTACTTCGTACTTCGATTTCAGGAAATCAGCTATTGAGTTTTTTGTTGCTCTTTTAAAAATACCTGTTTTTCTGAAGGCTATGTTAGGCAAAACATCTACTTTGCTTTTACTAAAATTTACTAAAATTTACTAAAAACTAAATAATTTTCAACATCCGCAAAAAGTAATTCTTCAAATTTCGGGATATATACCCATTCGCACGGGATGACTTATCCGCAAAAATATGTTTCGCAAAAAAATAACTCCCTTGAGGTAAAATTTTTTTTTTTAAATCTCCTTTAAAATTTTATTCTACATATATACAAATTCTTGTATTTATTCTTGGTTCACTACTAATGCGATCTATCTTCTATAAAAGTTATTAGTAAAGATTCATGGTTTGAGCGCAACAACAACAACAACAACAACAACGACAAAAGCTCTCTGATCTATTTCCGAGAAGTTCATTTAGTTTCGTTTCTCAAATTTCATATCTACAGGACCTTCAGGGACAACGAAAAAGGCATATCTTGTGTTGTAATCTTTAGTCGGACGTATTTTGTATTTTAAAACCAATTTAGCCAAGTACAGTAACAATTGATTTTCAGCGATTCTTCTTCCGATACAACTTCTTGGACCATGACCAAACGGCAGGACAGCATAAGCATGATGCTTCCCTTTATCTTCGTTCGAACGAAGCCATCTCTCCGGTTGAAATTCTTCATGACTTTTAAAATACCTTTCTTTGTTATAAAAGCCAAGGAGCGGTGCGACATTTGTTCCGGATGGAACATGGTAACCGGACAGAACAACATCGCGCAAAGTCATCCGGCTTTGTATTGGGAAAAGTGGCCTTGTCCGGTGTACTTCTTTTAGACACGCTCTAAGGTAAGGTAGTTTTTGAAGAGTCGAGCTTGTAATTTCCGAATCACCCAAGGCAGTCTTCAATTCTTCGTACAGTTTCTCTTGAATATGAGGATTATTAGATAACTCTATGGTAGACCAAATAGCCACATTGGAAACAGTGTCGATGCCGGCTCTCAGAACGTCGACAGCTAATACTAATGATTCAACTTCATCGAGACTAGCATCCGGATCAACAATATGCTGTTTACTTTTGTTTAAAAATATAGATGCAGCTTTGAAGGTGTCGTCTGAAGTTTTCACAAATTCTTTCCACAAATCTGTTGACATAATCCTGTGATGAAGAGAACCGGTCTCTAGTAAACACCAACGATCGATCAAATCCAAGTTGGCTTCATAAAACATCTTCACCGTTTCATCAATATTCCCATACTCTTGCAGCATACCAAAACGTTCTTGGAACACCGTCATTCCAGCGCATTCAAATGTCCATCGACTCAAGGAGCGATGATAGTCTTCAACAACGCGAGTGTTGTTTCGAGTTAGATTCCCTTCAAGAAAGTCTAAAAAATCGTTGGTAATATCAACGTATTTTGGAACCACCTTGGCTACTTCTCTAGGAATAAGCAATGAACGTAAAGCTTCTTTTCTTCTGTGCCATTCTGCGTCATCTAGATCAAACAGGGGTCGAGGTAGTCCACGCATTCGATGATATTTCGCAAAGGCCCATAATGATTCTCGTTGCGCCGGCTGGTCCTTGGTGTCTTGATTAAACAATATTTTCCAGTCATCTGGATTGGCAGTGTACACCTTTTCGCCAGCATATCCGATGTTTTCAACATAAATATCGCCATACTCCGAAACTCTATTTTGCAGAAATTCATGAAACTTTGCATTGCTGTATTTTTTACGCGCAAAATCCATTATTGTCACCAAATTGCTTGTAACTCTTGGAATTTCATTGTATGGCTTAATTGTGTCTTCCTTCGTTACTGCAGCATTGTGTACATAGCGGAAATGATGTGAAGCTGTGATGCGTTGTATGTTCGTGTGGTTAACGAACCTAACCACGCGGCTTACAGAAGAGGAGTGCATTTTGCAGAACAGTTTTCGTTAACAATTTCCTATATAAGAAAAAACTGACTTAAAGATCTGATATCTGAGTGAAATGCTTCCTGAGAAATACAAGAGAACAAATAAGAGTAACTCCAGAAGCTGAGAAAGAAATGTATCAATAACTTTATAGATTTAAGCAGATACAAATTTTGTTTGAAAAAAGCAAACATTCGAGATGATAACACGTGTCGATGATAACACGTGTCGATGATAACACGTGTCAAATCTCTTATGGTCGCTAAATGCTTAAGGGCTTGGGTAGTCAAAGCTCAAACAAACATCTGGTCGGACTCTTATTTACTCTTTTTATACTTTTTTCAGATTTCGCCCAGAAATAAAAACAAAAAATAAGAACAGTCTCAGGCTCAAATTATTGTTTCAACACTAAGAACAACCCGAGTGTGAATTTTGCCATAAATAATGACCAGGATGTAAACACTCTCGCAATTCTCTTTCAAGCTACCAATGTTTGTTTTTGCATGCGAGCGTTACTTCTAAAATAATTGCAAAATAGCATTCATTTTGGCGGGAATTATTTATGAACACAATTATGAAGCTGAGCCACACAACACCTCAAATAAACAAATAAATTTCAAAGTTTAAGAAATTATCCATAAATAAGAATAACACGAGGCTAAGTCCTAAAGCGATCTTATTGCTATTAGGAACAAAATAAGAAAAAAATTAAGATGAAAAAGCATCGAAAAAAAGAGGAACATCAACTTCAGGTCAGATTTTACAGTTTTTTATAATAAAAAATGTGCAAACCTCGCTCATCAATAAAAAACACCCGATTTTTGTCAAACACTGCATCAAAATAAAAAATACAGTTACACATACAAAATTGATAAGTACAATTCCACTCGTGATGTATATGCTTTCATGACATTGCAAATTTCATTAAAATGTAAACAACTCTCCCTCTTGCTCGTCTATATATCGCTTATTATAATTTAATTGGACTCTACGATGGAGATAATGTAATTAAATACCTTTATGACCTCTTACTAAGACTATAATATTATTAAACTTATTTTTTATAAAGAACTAAAATGATAAACAGATAGCCGCAAAATTAAAATAAACAAGCTTTCCAACATTAGAAATTAGTTATTCGCTCTTTCCTTTTTCCTAATGTATCGCGATTATCTCGTGATATTAGCCTGAAAACCGGGAATCGCGCTTGTATTTGCGATAAATGATGATTTGGGAACTATTCCAGCAAAAATACTTTTGAGGTTGTAAAGGAAAGAAAGTAAGCTTACCGCAAAATGTGTTTACTTTATCACGTATGATGTGACGGTTGTATGATGTGACGGTTATAATTTATGGTTGTAACTAAGCACGTGTTAAAATGAACAAAAGGCTTCAACAAGAAATAAATTTACATATTTTATCATCACTTTTTTTGCCAGAAAAAGTTTGGGAAAAAAATTACAAACAATTTTATTTTGGTAGAAGGTATATTCTTCACAGCAGATTTAATTTCTGCAAGAGAAAAAAAATGCAAAATTAAAGTTTGCTAAAGGCAATATCTTAAAAAATTTGTTATATTAAGATAAAAAAAGATAGCAAACTACGAAAATAAATTTGTGTTGCATATTTGTATTTATTTCACTAAGACGTATATTGAAAATCTTTGGGTGAAATGAAATGAAAAATTCTGACTATTTTTTGATTACCTGTGAAATTAAATTCCGCGAAATCTATTTAACTAGGTTAGTCGCAAAAATGTGAAAATTTCGCGTTTTAGTTTGCATTTAGGGTGCACCCTAAATGTAAAGCACACATTTTGCCTAATAATCAATCACGCCATTCTTTCTGAAGCATACTATATTTAATTTTCGAAAAGCTATAACATGATTTCATTTTCATTAATTTGTCAATTTTTTTATTCTTATGAATATTAAGGGACTTTCGAATGGATAAGAAACCTCCTAAGCACCTGATAAAACCATAACTTTTAAATAAAGCAGTTTAAGCATAATTAACAAAGTAAAACAGTCAGATAGGAAGAATGTTTTACTTTGCCTCTTAGAATTACCAACTAAATATATTGATTAGATTGATGTTAAGTAATAAAATTTCCTTAATATTGCATATTTTTTTTGTAAAATCAAATTATACCTTTTCTATGGTATCAAGGAATGCTTAAAAAAATAATTTTGCTCACTTTTTTATCAACAAAAGAAGATATATAGTAGAAATATAAACATATTTTACTTTGTCTCTTACCTGATGATGTAAGAGTTTTTTCTTACGAAAAGCTTTGTGTGTTTTTATTGTACATTTTTGTATGTTCTTGTATATAATAATAAACATATTAAAAATTGAAAAAAGTGACTGGTTAGAATGTACTTAATACAAAAGAAGGAAGTAAATAAACTGACAATCTGACTGCATCTTGTAACAAATTTACAAAAAATTATATCTAAACCGTTATAATTTTAGAAGCAGTGAAACATTTTAAATAAATCCATTGCCTTCACATTATTGGTAAGATTCCAACATGGGGTGGATGATATTAATTTTTAGCCGATGAAGATTCCAATTGTTTGATTAGGTGCTTTTGCCAGATGGTACATTCTAAAAAAAATACAGTACTTAACAGTGTGTATTATTCATAAAATACTCTTAAAACAAAGCACAATGTTCTTCACACTTTATTGTCTAATGCAACTGTTACTTACCGGCTTTTCTGACTGTAGTATATTCATGTAAAAGTTCACAGAGCAGGTTAAGTTAGCCACTTACAAAATTTCCTTTGCTTAAAATTCCCAATAACTGCTCTGTCCTACAGAGCACTTGCCACATAGTACATGCTCCAACATAGTTTGTAGTAATGGTTTAAAGCAAGATTTACATTTCTGGGAGTGACCAAACACTGGCCAACAGAGTTATAGTTTGTCAGATTGAAATTTATTTTTTATTTTGGTTTTGAAGTTTTGTTTTGAATTAACCCTTTGTAGATCCCTCATTACTAACTTTTGGGGCTGTCCCACTTTACTTTAGGGGTTTTCATTTGCTAATGTTTTACGTATATGCATATTCTGACCCAACTTAGAACACGGCCTGTCTAAAGACGGGACGAACCATCTTTAGACACAGTGGCCCATCTTTTGACATGTTGACCTGTCAATTGACGGGCCAGGACCAACTTGCGACATGCCGTAAAAGGTGTTTGCATAAATCAAGACCTTGTATTTTTTAACGTGTAAACTCTCCAATAAAGTGGAAAAACTGAACTGCTGCAACTTTTTCTGGCGTATTGTTGTATATAGCTAGCTGAGATTAAATCGAGTTATGGGTAGCAAAACAACACTACTTGACAACTCTTGGAGCAAGACCAGATCAGCCAATGCATTTTTTAAAGTAGTTAGAGACTTCTCTGTAGCATGATTGGAAATGTTTTTACCTGGATTGTTGTGTGCAATGACTAGCTAAATAATTATGACTTAGATATCAAGATATAACATTCATCTCAGTTTAATGTGATGTTATATTATATAGCTAGCTATTTTTCAAACTATTTATGGTTACTTTTCAAGATAATCTTCGCAAGTTATCGCAACTTGACCTATTACTTAATTTGAGAGGCAGAATCGCTTTGGCTATGACTATGATTTAAAGAATATTTTCTTAATTTATATTTTATGTGATCAGTCTCAATAGGTGCCAGGTTGGAGCAATACACCCTTTCAATTATATTTTCAGGAGCGGTCTACAAAGGCAGTTCTGTAATCTTTAAAGCTCCTATTAGCGCTACAGAAACTTTTTTGAAATTCTTGCGCAACTGGACGACAGCCTTATGTGGGGATCAAACCCACAACCACTTGGACATGAGTCGAACCCTCTACCAACTGAGCTACTAATCCCCATTAATCAAATTAATTTGCCAATTTATGTCTGTGTTTGTTCAATTTTTAAGAAAAGCAGAATTTATGACATGGTATTTGTATTGCTCATTACTTTAGCTATATTTGTAATTGATTATATTTAGAGAATTCATGATTTATTCTCCTTCATACATTTTTTGTTCTTTGTAGTCCTCTCCTATATAAACACTGCATTTTTTCACAGTTGGGCCCAGGCCTGTCTTCAATTTTTTTAAAATTCGAAACAGTGTGTTGACTATGGTACAAGGTTTAACTTTAGTCTGGGAGTCTTCAAACTGACCCATGTTGTGGCTGTCCCTAAAAATGCTCAATAGTTAGGCCTGTCCCTTTTTTTGGTACAATTTTTGAAGCACAAGTGTCCTTTGTCAATAGTTGGGCCTGTCCCATCTTATCACAGTCTTTTAAAAGTATGGGAATTGTTTATTTATTTATTTATTATTTATTAGTTAATATTTACACAGGATGGCCTAACCAGTTACAAAATGGTACTGTTATCTAATAGGGTCCTGTAATAGGGTTTGTCAATAGCCAGGCCTCTTCTATCTTATGACGCATTTTTTAAAATTGCAACAGTTGAGTTTGTTTCATTTGATGACACGGTTTTTAAAAGCGGGAGATTCCTTTGTCAATAGTGGGCCTGTACCAACTAAAGACGAATTTGCATATATTTGTCCAAAGTTGGTCCGGGCCCGTCAAAAGATGGGCCATCCCAACTGCGAATGCACCGACCCGTCTTTTGACCGGCCGTCCCATCTAAAGACGGTCAATCCTGCGTCCAAAGTTGGGCCGGTGTCCATCCATATAAATATAGCCAGTCCCCAACTAGTTGGGTCAGAACCAGTAACATGTGACATTCCGACCGGGAAAATTGAGGTTATGAAACCTAAAATATAAATGAATTGAAATACAGAAACACAGCTAGCTACCTCTGTCAATGACAATGACATTGTTCCTACTGGGTTTATTAAATCTGTTTCCTTCGCAATGGATAAGGCTTTTTCTGACCTTTCTTTTTTTATATTTCTATATCTGTAGAGAAAGTTTCCAGTCAAATATATCGACCCAGCAAATAACGAAAACGAAACTGCTTTCTGAGTAAGATCTGCCAATTTTGTTACATTGCTCATTTTGATTTGAGTGTTCATCACACACAACACAGCACTTTTCTCCTTCAAAACATAGGATGTTTCCACAAGGTCAGAGTAATAGCCTCAGATGTAAACAAGACACCAAAATTTTTGGGACATGCAAAATAATGTTGTCCGTACGAGGTTGACCGAAGTTACTGGGTTGGCCATTTTTTACGATTGTACAGAAATGGGCAATGTTATACAAAGTTGGTCTATTTTTTATCCATCTGGACGAATGTGATATTTCGACAACAGAGCTATTATTTGCGTAAATATTAAACAATTGTTATCATGAAATACCACCGTGGCCCATAGGTGACATGCTTAGAATATATTTTATCTCTTCTTAAAGTCATATCAATGTAACTGTCACCGCGTGTTATAACTGTTCGAAAGTAATCTCAGGAGGCATAAAACAGGCTGTTATCATTGTACAGAGTTGGCCTGTATTGTACAGAGATGGTCACGCTCAAGATCGTATAGTGAAAGACATCGCATGAAACATCTTGATGACTCCACTTGTTTGTAGAACTGCATCCAGCAGCACGCAATTTTTGAACAATACAATTTTTTATGCTTACTAGCGGGGCAACCACATTTGTACACCTTTACTCCAAATTTAAAGCTAATGATGTTAAGTAAGAGGATATTATGCCGTGGTTTAAAGCTTAGTTATTTACGAAATGTCATTTTTACTAACAGAGCAATTTCCACAGGTTAATATTTTTTATATTTTTATTATGACTGGCTAATTAACATGCTCGCTTACCTACATACTAAAACATAGAACCACCAGAATTTTGCAGAACCAGCAGTGAACCAGCAGTTTATTTATCCTGTGTATAGCCATTAAGGTTTGTTATTGTAACCAACAAGTCATGACCCCTAAATTTTCTGTGTTATTTTAAAAATAGCATAATATTACATACATATACAAGCGATTGAATTTGCTGGAGATAATAGGATTTATTTTGAAAGTTGTTACCATAAATCCCTTTCTTCATTTCTGTCCTATTATATATCATGGCTGTTTCATACTGGACAAAAACGATACGAAAAAATAATTTGATATACCCTCGCAGTTACAATTAAAGATATATAAGTTATATTCTGTAAAAAGAATATTAATCTCTGGTTTGCTGCTGGTTCCATGAAAATCTGGTGGCAATATTATGTTCTTAAACGTTATATTGAAATTTTAGGTGTGCCATGTTTGCTCCAAGAAGAAAAAAACACTGAATCAGAACCAGTAATGAAGGTATAAACGAGTTACATCATGACACGTGTTGTTTTTAATCCCCAGGCTTTTTACGCAAATCAACAGACAAAATAATGCAGGTGGTAACCTGTGGACAATAAGTCAGGCAATACTACCTCAATAAAACGAGTAGTCCAAAACGATGGTACAGAAACGTCTCACCCAAAAGAAATTTCAAACACATTCAATTAATTTTTTGTCAGTGTTGGTGCCAAACTAGCCTCAAAAATTTTCTTCTGGCACTACTAATGTTAATCCACCTGTTAGCAGACACGATTTTTCGCTGGGCTATTGACTATTGGCTATTGAGACCAAAAGTGTCGAAAAAATAATTAGTTCACTGAAACTTAATAAAGCTACGGGCTTGGACGGAATTGGTTCTCCACTGCTAAAAGCAGGTTCGTCAGTTTTAAGTATTTATTTATCAAGTCTTTTCAACAAATCTTTATTTACTGGTTATGTACCTAAATGTTGGAAGACTAAAAGGGTCTCGCCTTTAAAAGTGGCATAAAACAGATCCTACTAATTATCGGCCTATCTCCATTCTGCCAATTCCTATGAAAATTTTCGAAAAGTTAGTGCATGAGCAAATTTCTGATTTTATTTCTGAGCACAACATCCTAAATGACAGACAGTCCGAATTTCGAAAACTCTTTTCCACAGAAACTGCAGTAGTCGATGTCTCTGATTTTATTCTTACTGAGCTTGACCAACAAAACTTTGTTTGTGCTGTGCTCATTGACCCTAAAAAAGCTTTTGGCACTGTTGATCATAAAATTTTGTTAAAAAGGCTATGGTGTTTTGGCATCAGACAAGATCAGATCTGCTTCATGAAGACGCTTTTGGGGTGCCACAGGGATCTGTGTTGGGGCCCCTGCTTTTTCTTTTGTATATTGATGACCTAAAATCTGTCATCAATTCAAACTACCACCATCTATATGCAGATGATACAATAATTATTTCATCCCATAAAAACTTGGATACCCTCGTCTCACAGGTCGAGTTAGAACTTTCGCAAGTCGACCTCTGGCTGAATAATAACAAAATGACTATTAATACGGACAAAACTGAAACAATCTTTTTCGGCAACCACAGCCAGTTAAAAAAAGTTGAGAACAAAACTATCAACTATATGGGTATTCCTTTGAAGAGGAGCGAAAAAGTTAAATATCTTGGGGTAACATTTGATCAAAAAAAGAGATGGGGAGAGCACATTAATGACATAAATAGAAAAATACTAATTAAATATTCTAAAATTAGAACCATTGCATCTTGTTTAACACCTCACACACAAAAACTTTTAATTAATGCACTTGTCAAGCCATATTTCAACTACTGCTCCTCGGTGTGGGCTTATGCCACCCAAGGTAGATTGGGAAAACTAGAAAAACGATTAAAATGTGTCCGTACCTTTCTTGGGAAAGAGAGGGAATATTCACTGAATAATTTACTCATCAAAAACGATGCCATATTAGTTTTCAAAGCCATGAATCACATTGCTCCTGATTACATGCGTTCAAAATTCCTTTTGGCAACAAACTGCCACAATCATCAAACAAGAGGAGCTTCAAAAAACAGGTCAACACAGAATTTGGCAAAAAAGCCCTCCCGTTTAGAGCTCCAAAAGTGTGGAATAATCTTCCAGACCAAGTGACCTGTAATGGAAGTCTGCTTTCTTTTAAGACAATGTTTTTGGCAAATTCTACGGAGATCACTTTTTAATTTTTGTTTTTAATTCTTTTTCTTTTCAATTTTCACAATTATAAAATATGTTACTATGTTTGATTGAGCTGAGGCAGTCTAAGGTTTATCATTTTTTGTTTCTTTTTTGTTTTAGTGCCCCCCAGTGGAAACAATCCACTAACTATAGGTTTTTGCCACTTTAAATATTTCTTCTTATTATTATTACAAGCCATCTTTTGATCTTGGAATTAAAATAAATTTAGCATGTAGTTTAGATTTAGAACATGTATCGGTGAAAAGATGCTACTAACTACTGTAGAAAAGTTATTAACAATAATTTGACTTCCGTTACTGTTACCGACTTCCGTTAAAGTCTGCATTTTATTGCTTGTTGATTTTCAGATTTTTTCTGCACATGCAAGAGGTTTTTGTCAAAACTTAACATTAAAATTTGTCTATTAAAAATAATAGAACTTCTTCTCAGCTCAGAGACTTCCTGGGGTATTTATGCATAAATTTAATTTATTTCTTTTTTAAAGGGTGGGCCTTCAAACATTTATTTTATGCCCTGTTAACAGGATTTTGTTTTAAGTTTGTAACCCACCTGTTATGGAGAGATTATTGGTTTAGTTCTACATTTGAGCACAAAAAGTGTTCACATTACTAATAATTAGGACAAAATAAAAAAATAATTTGAAAAAGTTAAAATATTTATCTGTTAAGCTTTTCGTACACTAAGTACATCATCAGACTATAAACAACTAAACCCAAATTTACTTATGTACAGATAAAAAGGTTTTGAGAAAAGCTCATGGGACCTCATGTAACATCATTTTTAAATAAGCGTAGAAACCTAATATCTAATTGATCATTAATTGTATACGTGAACTTCTAATATTTTATGTTATTTTACCTCTTTTACGTTTTGCATAACAATAGAAATTGCAGCCATTCTGCTGTGGGGCATTTGACAAGAGATGCTGTTTTGCCATTTGGAAAAATAGCCAAAAAACTCTTGAAAACCAACCACAAAATAATAATACAAAATGATTTATTCATAAACATAGGTTATTGTGCCTTGTTCAACAAGGTATAGTTCTGTCCGCAACACTCAACAAATAATAATTTTCATGCCACTACACTGGTGCCGTTTTGTACTTCACTAATCTCGGTAGTAAAAACAGTGACAAAAAAAGCCCATTTAAAAGTTTAAAATCATGGAACAATAAGATCTAAACGTATAAATTTTGACACTTCAGATCAAATGATTATTACAGGGTTGTTTTACTTTTTTACCTTTACTTCCTTATAATAACAATTGCAATATTATTCTTAAATAAACTTCAACAATAGAAAGACCCACAAATTAAAGAGTGTTTTTTCATTGAAGTGATTTTCTATGTGCATAAAGAATGGCATGCAGGATCATGGTTACATAGGTCTAATTCAGATGTTTGATCTACTATTAAAATTTACCATGATTCTGTTTTAATCTAGGAAGTTTATTATTAATGCTCTTATTAAACAATCTTCGTTTGTAGCATATGCAATGTTTAAAAAAATTGAGGTCAACTTGAGATATTTTATAGACCAAAATTTAAAAATTAGATTCTGGTCTGTAACATACACAATTTTTTTCCAAATGCACTCAAATATCTTTAAAATAATCAAAGCCACTGTAATACTTGCTAATTAATTTCAGTATTTTTGACATCTTTTTCCTTTGGTCTCTAAAATACACAAAATTTAGAAGAAAATAATATGATAACATTTCTTTCAACCCAAGGTTTCTGAATGCATATGCTTCTCAGGGATCCCAAATCTTCTAAATAACCCAATATTTAGATCCAAAGAATTGATTCTTCTAAATTCTTCTAAAATATCAAAATTCTGGATTAATTTCGAGCATTAAGTGGGGGAAGTGACTAAATTTTTCCTGAACTTCCAAAACCTTGATAAGCAGTGAGGTATCCAATTGTCTAAAAATGCATATTGAATCTGATCTAACAAAGTGATAGAAAAAGAATAAAATAAGATTATTTATGGTGTTTTCTGTGTGTGGTAGTATGGATATGGCTCAGGTTGTATGTTACAAACTATTTATATATATTTTTATGTTATGCCTTTGTTACTCTGATAACCTAAGTTTTCTCAATTTATATTTCTCAGGAGACTATTGGCTTTATTGGCTTGGGAAATATGGGCCATCACATGGGAATGAATCTGTTAAAGAAAGGGTACAACTTAGTTGTGTACGATGTATATCCTGAAGCAGTCACAGCCTTCAAAGATCTTGGTGCGACAGCTGTTACATCACCTAAACAAGTGGCTGAGCAAGTTGATAAAATTGTTACTATGTTGCCATCTAGGTCTGTATAAATTATTTTTCTTCCGTAAATCAAGAAATCTATTTTTCTGTAAATTTTGTCAATATATAAATATTTTTTTTTACAGCCCTGATGTGCAAGAAGTATATAATGGAGATAGTGGAATATTAAGGTAAGTTGATTTTCCATTTTTTCCATTTTTTCAATGCTTTGAAAATACCACGAACCTCCTGCAATCAATGGGTGGATGACACGGTTAAGGTAGGTTTCCATACGACTGCATTTTCCGCTCGAGCGGAAAAAGCTCAAGAGCTTTTCCCACAAGCATGCGCAATGAAGTAGAATGACCGCTGACCCGACGTAAAAAGATGCTCCCGAGCTTCTCTCAAAAAGTTGAACTCATTCAACTTTTTCAGCGCGTATTTTTTCTCTCGAGCTTTTTAACCAATGAAATTAAAGAAAATGTAAACAATTGCGCAATCCATTTTATTCAAGAAAAATATTAGAAAAACAACAATTTCTTCTGCACTTCTTTATTCACAAAATAAAAACACCTTTCAGAAAAGTGTTTGGTGTTAAGTACAGCAGAGAGACCTGTTAGCATTGAATTTATAAACAAAAGTTATGGATTCATAAATTCTTTTCAAATCTTCCTAACAACCACAAAAATCAACTGCTTGTTGGGGGGCCATTGGAAGTTAAATTCATAAACTAACAATAAATAATAACTTTCCCCTTTTTCATGAAAAAGTTTTCTCATCTTAGTTGTTGTTTCCTGTTACGTCTTCTTTTAATTCGCTGCCATAAAAAAAAATTGTTGTTATTATTTTTAAATTTCGTAGCCAAAGGATTTTTCTGTTTACGGCAGCCATTTTATTCTGAACATCTTTTCTCTCAAGCTGGAAATTGAATTCCATTAAGTTCAAACTCAAGAGAAAAATGCTCCCGAGCTTTCTACGCTTGAGCGGAAAATGCAGTCGTATGGAAACCTACCTTTAGCAGTACTTGCATAATTTGTATGAGGAAAGTTATTTTTTTCTGTTCCTTGCAGAGGTGTCAGGGAAGGAGCATTGATGATTGATAGCAGTACAATTGATCCAGCTGTTTCCAAAGATATGGCTAAGCTAGCAAAAACACACAAATCAACTTACTTAGATGCTCCTGTATCAGGAGGTAAACGCTCAACTAATAATTTTTTTGTAGTAAATTTCTTTTTTGGAATTTAAACACTTTGCTGTTTTTGTAACGACTTCAATAAAGCAATGCCGATTTTTTTAAGGATTCTTTTTGGACGTTGTTCGCTCTGCCCTAAATTCATATCAGTAATTAATTAGGTTTAATTTTTGATTTGTGCAAACACCTTACAACAAAAAGAACGCCAGTAAAATAGAATAGATTAAAAATGAAAACAATTTGCAAGGGAAGTAAGGCAATTCTATTTTTTAGAATTTATTTGGTTTTGTTACCACATTTTTTTTTTATAAGCAACCCCACTTTTTGGTTCAGGGCTGAGGTTGCTATGGAATTTTAGAAATTCAGGGCTAAAGTTGCTTAGTAGGTTGCTAAGGAAAAATCGACCTGGAAAAAGAAAGGAAGCACGCGATCACACAAACACTGTATCACTCCCTGAATTTTTGATAATAAAGCATCTACGATCTTATGTTTTTCATTGTATTTACCATAGTTTTACTGTACTCCAAACTGGTAGTTGTTGAAGAAAAAAAATACATATGCAAGGGAAAATGCGTGCCAACTTTACTGTGTCAGTTACTGAAATTTCTGCTTTTTGAGTTTTGCCGAACATCATCTGGTTAATTTTATAAAATATTTCGCTGGGGAAAAAAGTTGCTTGGCTAAGTTCAGGGCTGGGTGTTGCTAAGCAGTTGCTTAGTTTTTTGGCAATTTTCAGGGCTGAGCCCTTAGCAACCGAGTTGCTTATAAAAAAAAATGTGTACTTTTGTGAATATATCACTATTTTTTGAAGTACAGAAAGTTGAATTTCCCTATATTTTAATGTGTAAAATGAATTATTAGGCGTTGTAGCTGCGAAGGATGGTGCGTTAACTTTCATGGTTGGCGGAAAGGCGGAAGATTTCATTGTTGCAGAAGATTTGTTGAAGAACATGGCAAAAAATGTAGTCCATTGTGGTGCAGTGGGAACAGGACAGGTAAATTTTAAATCTAGAAATTTCTTGCAGTTAATAGACTAGATGTATATGTTTTGTTAAGGATTTATTGTGTATTTAGAACTGGCAATATTTCCTCAATATTTTTAATGTGGTTTAGCCTTTTTTCCAGCCTAATAACACGAGGATTTCCGATTCACCTATATTACCAAATTTATCTTGCTTTAAAGGTATTTTGGAAACAGGACAATTTCTTCCTTTAATTTTTTTTGACAATAAATTTCCATGTGTTACTTGTTCTTAAATGACTAACAGGCTGCCAAGATTTGCAACAACATGTTGCTTGCCATTTCCATGATTGGAACTTCTGAAGCAATGAATCTTGGAACAAGACTCGGTTTGGATAAAAAAATGTTGGCACATATACTAAACATAAGCACGGGTCGATGTTGGTCGAGTGAGTTGTATAATCCATGTCCTGGAGTCGTGGATGGTGTTCCTTCGAGCAATAACTATCAAGGTGGATTTGGTAGTAAGCTAATGACGAAGGTATGTGTATAAGGTTGATAAGTTGTGTGAAGCCACTTTCATTCCTCCATTTATTTTACACCCCAACCTCTCAGTTTAGATACCCCCTCATTAGGCTTTGGATTTCACCCCGCCCCCCAGTTGCATGTCAATTTTATATTTGTCGCGCCATGAGAAATTTAATATGCGGAATGATAAAGAAAGACACCCCCCCCTTTGATTTGTTTAAATTCGGTAATGAAACTACACGCTTTACAAAAAAGGTCTTGCAGACAAAACACGTCTTAAAAAACGTTCCAGCTTTTAAAATTTTATGTTGCTTATAAAAAGCGTGTATCCAATTATTTTACGATAACTCATTATTTTTCACCTTAGTTATAGCTAGCTGAAGTTATAAATAAATCATATTAGGGATAAAATCAAACCAAATTTTATTGTAACTTTATGTTATTATTTTAGGATCTCGGGCTAGCTCAAAACGCTGCGACAGCAACGAAATCAGCCACGCCCATGGGTTCATTAGCGCACCAAATGTACCGTGTAATGTCTAACAGAGGTTATGGTCACATGGACTTTTCGTCAGTATATAAATTTCTAAGAGAGGATGATTAGCGAAAAAATGTTATTTGTACTCTTCAGTTAGATGAACACAGCCGTAGAATGGTCCAGAGCCGCTTGAAGAGGATTTACCAGATGGAAGTAGAGAACAGTTTTTTAAATGATGTAGTTTTTTACTCTGTATTTTTAATTCAAATTCTGAATAACCAAACTTCAAGCCGCTACATTTAGGGTGACGGTCGTTCCGTTACAACGAGGTTACCCTAACTTTGAAATAGCATAAACGATTTTCGTTATCAAGAAACTTAAATTTTTATAAAAAAGCAGTGGCTTCGACAAAAAGGATTTTGTTCGAGGGGGCGTTTAATAGAGTCCTTGCTGTAGTAAATTGTTTCGTTTTGAAACGTTAGGAATCTCACGCCCTGTCACGTCTTATATCAGCGAAGCACGTTGACTTATTCGATCAGCTTCAAAAAGCTGAAATAACAAATAAGTTTGAAATCATCGAGGTGTTTTTTCTAGTTTCTTATTTTTAAAATCCGGTTCGGAATAGCCAACCTCGTTCCCAGGGCATTTTGCCTTGTTGATGAAGTTGACCACTCCGAAATAACGGCTCAGGGCCACAAGACCCTGGGGACGAGGTTGCGGAATAGCTTGTAAAAGCAATATCAAGCCGTGCCATACAAAACTGTGTCGCACAAGGAAGTAAAAGTGCTTATTCAGCAAAAAACTGTTGTTTAAAACAGCTCCCCCTTTTAAAAATTTTGGCGACATTCAGTTTGGCTTGACGCTTTAGAAATCTACGAGAACACTTCTTTTGCGCATTTTAAATGCGCAAAATACTGACTTTTTTTGACATGTCAGCCCTACCTTATATATGGAAGTCTCTGTATTTGTATATTATAAGAGGTATTTCAATTAGTGTAAGTCATGCTTAATAAATGACATGCGTTTAGTTGTGTGTATTGTTTTTATCGAGTTTTCCACGTGAACTTATAACCTCCGCTTAACTCGAACCTCAAAATAACATGTCAAGCAGAAATTTGTTCTGGTTAACCTGGAATTTAAAGATAATGCAAATTGGATTTACGATTTAGTTTTTGTGTGTACGCGTCCAAGAGTGGGTGAAGGACGGAATATAATTTATGGAAATTATACATCTTTATCCGTAGCAAATAATCACATTTTAGGGAGAAACACGCAAAGTGGTGGCTATTGTATGCGGAAATTTGTTGTCCCTCTAAGTATAAAAAATACGCCTTTTTTAAGAAATAAGTTGAAGAGAGATAAGATTAGGATAAAAGAATATTTAGTTTTTATTATTCTTGCGAAAGATTACTCCTCTTTATAAATTCAATGCGGAAACGAGACTACGCATGGAATGGAGGCCAGGGCTGCTAAATATCATAATAAAACGAATATATGACAACCAAAGATGCTAGAAACTAACACGAACCCTGAAGTAATTTATTTGCCGTTTCTATGTTGATAAATAAAAGAAACGAAAAATCAAAACATTGTTTGCGTAATCCAAAGTTAACTACACGTTTTTTTCATAAGTAACTCATTTGATGAGGATCTAAAATTAAAAAAAAATTAACCATCTTCGATAGCAACCTTACACCTATTCCCTCAACAATGTTTCTTCTCCTAGAACCCTTTCCCTCCTTCTTGGACTGTGACAAGTCTATTTAGAACCAATACACAGTGAATAAATACGTATCTTCAGAAGTTTTTTTGCATGTAACGAGTCCACTACGGTCACATCGAATTTCAGCGAGGGTAAGGTTCACGATGCCAGTTAAAGAATGGTGCTAATCAAGCGGCCAAAAAGACACTAAACAACCTATCCTTGTTCCCCAAAATTGGGTTGCTTAGTGCACCTTAAGCGTAAGCTATAGTCAGTTCAATAACTTGTGAATGCAATGCAACATTGTTCTTGATTCTTTTATTCAGACAACTGTAGGGGTTGGAACAAAAATAAAGAAAAAGGGGATAAAAGAACACGAATATGTAATTAGAGTTAGATATTTATAGATATAAATTAAAATCAAAATTCATCACATATCGAGTATAAAAAAACAACAACAAAAAACCAATCCTTCATCATCTTTATTTTTTTCGAATGATGACACGTCCTTTACGTATCCAGTCACGCTTCTTCTTTAAGTTAGCCTAGTTCCGACTTTTTATCGGTAAACCGTAAACAACGGGAGCAGCACCAATCAGATAAGGTAATTTACACACTTGTCTCGCTTCACTAACACATTGCGCAATATCAGTTCCTTTTGACTTTGTCATCCATAGATTGAGTAATGATTCCAAAAATAGGTCGATATCCTTATCCGTTACATCCCATAAATTAGCGACAACCGTCGGACTAAAAAAAAATATGAAAGGCATGTATGTGGACGATTCATGGAATTGGAACCAATAATTTGTTACTTTGGTCTCAGAAATTGTTGCGGGGAAAAAGTTTTAAAAATATCCCTAATTTTGCGAATCAAATTTCGCGGTCAATGAGAAAAAAAACTTAAGAAATAACTTTTCGTGGTATGCAAAATATTTAAATTATCTAGTTTTGTGCAGTGAAATTTTCAGACCTGCAGGCGTTTCAGTTTACGGCCAATCCCAATTTCGCGATTTGATGACAAAAAATAGTCAATTTTTTTTCTTGCGGAAAACATTTTTACACTAAAGTAAAGACGATTAAGGCAATCAACACAGACTCTTATGGTTACAAGAATGAGCTACAACAAACGTCAAGAAACTTACCATCCTGCTAATAGATAATACTGTACCATGCCACGTGCTTCCAGTTCTCCACAAACCTTATATACGAAAAAACATATCGATGTAAAACACATACGAAAAAACCGTAAACCGAAAAAGCAGGATAAAGAAGGTTACCCAACTCTGACGTATTGTTCACATGTATAATTTTTTCAAACTATAATTTCACGAAATGGATAATTTTCTGGCGAGGATAGCATGAAAATGCGAGGTAAAAAACAGTAAAAAACCATTGTACGCACAGTCAGTTTTCCACTACTGCAACCCATTAATACTGAAACCGCCCTACACTCGAGTTTTTGAAGCGCCTCCCATCGAAGATACTCCTGACCACTACCATGGCCACAATATCTAAAATAAAATATGTGTTATTATAACTATAAATTAGAAACTTCAGTGACCACGATATGTAAAATAAAACACGAGTTCACCACTATTTCTAGAATAAATATGTTATAACCAACATAAAAGTTATCAGTAGAAAAGACACAGGCGATGTTATTTTCAAAATTTATTTGCCATTACTTTTCGAGTAAGATGAGGCTAAACGAGCAACGTGAAGAGTCGTTTGAAATAATTTTTAAAAACTCTTTTAATTTCAATCTGAGTTCAATAAGCGCTGCATCAAATAAAAATGGAGGAAAACAAGTAACAGTGCAAACAACGAACAGGTATTTAAATATCCTTACATAAATAAATCATTTTCTGTTAGAGCTTCAGTGTATTCTGTTGTAGTGGGAGCTTTACCCACAATACCTTCCCAACCTTTGCTACAATGCAAAGAAAAACAATCAGAAAAGAAAAAAGAAAAAATACTATATACATGCACATTGGCAAACCAAGCCTTAACAGACCAACCGATCTCTAAAAAACCGAGTGTTTTCAAAAAAATACATATTATTTTGATAAAACCAAAAAATATTATAAAACATTTTAGACTATAAAAATCTTAGACTAAGAATTAAAGATGGCCGACTTTGCCTGTCTAACAAGCACAGGATAAATTTAACACTGTATTCTTGCACTCTTAGTACAGGCATTAGTTATCAAGATACAGAAAAAAATATCAAAGTTACCTCTTGAACCAATCAGAGAATATTTCTTCAGTGCGCTTAAGATCATTTCTTGGATTCACAATGTAAAAAGTTTTTTCTGTTGATACTCCATTTAATAAAAGTTCCTACGAATAAAAAAAATTGTTGAACACATTATGAGGCAATATAAGTTAGATACTGAGAAACAATTGCTAGTATAAGTTATAATTAGGATAAATAGGTATTCATATTCATCTAAATATTCTTTACATCACCACATACCTTGACAAACTCTTAAATACAGCACCCATTTATATCAAATACATGACGGCATGCTTAATTAGGATAATTATCAAGATTTTTCAAAATAGAAAGAAGAAAAAAATATTTATATACAAAGTTCTTTCATATAAAACCACCTTGTTTTTTTCAGGGAAGATAAGCTTTAATTTTTAGCAACGAACGTTCCCCTACAAAACATATGTTCTTTTATTTTTATTTAAAAAAAAGTGTAATTTAATCAAAGAATTAAAAACTAACCATTACTTCTTTTAAATAGCGTATCTGCTGTACACGAGCGTGATTTAAACTTACCTGATTGTTCATACAATGTGTAGCTGCAAGTAAAAGTGACGGCATCCGAGAAATGGGTTGATCCCGCAGAATCGGTATGCTTTCCCAGGGTAATTTCTGTATAGTCTAAGAGAGTATGCGTTATTTTGTGTCACATACAGAACCAAAGTACATTCTTTCAAATGCGACCATGTCTTACCTTGTCTAACACCAGTATCACAGGCTTTCTTTTTGTAATTGAATTCTCTGATGACTCAGATCTAATAACATGTAATAAAGATTTCAATTTAAGTTTCATATTCAAAGAAAAGCCTAAAAATAAAATAAGTTCAGAAGTTTTACAAAATTTTCATTTGCACGAAGGGTGTTTGTAATTCCCTATTGCACTTACTCAGTAGAAACAAAACTAATGAAGTTGATCGTGAGGAGACGAGAGTAAGGAATATGCCACACCCTTTTCTAATCTCGAATTATAGTTAAACAAGCGTACCCTAATTTTGATTTTCCCTTTGTTTTAACAGGCTGTTTAATATGTTTTTTAAATATCTAAAATAAAAAAAAGACAAATAAACACAAAAGTAACCATGATCATTTTTTTTATGTAACATCCATTCGTATAACAGGAGTTTTAATTAAACGAGTAAAAAATACTGCTACAGCGAAACAATATCTGACCTTAAGTGCATTCTCCGCGTTGGCATCACCAAACAAAAATCTTAAACTTTCCAGGAGATGGGATTCAGAGCAATAATTAAATCCATTGATTAAAGCCTGAAAGAGAAGTAGATATAACAATATAACAATACTTGAGTAATACTTGGTAAATCAACTAAAACAAGCGATAGTAGTAAAAATGCTAAGGATTAAGCCTCATTTATGAGTCGTATATAGTTTTGGAGCTTCCAGGAAAACCATGGCCACACCTCCAGATGTTATATTCATAGTTGTTGTATTTATTTAGCTGCAAACTTATTTCTTACCTTTGTTTAAATAAGATTCGAATGCAACATCATGTACATTTAGCGGATTAATTTTCGCGAACAAAAAAATTAAAATATAATTTAATTTTTGCGAGAACTAATTTTTCGCGAAAAAAAAAATTAAAATATAATTTAAATTTGCGAGAATTTGGTTTCTCAACTTAAGCTGTTTTTTAAGGAATTTTATGTAGGGAAACATAAAACATAAAATGTGTTGAAGTTCACATATATATATATATATATTATATGTAGTTCTTGGTAAACCAGTAGGAAAAAAAAAGTGTTTTAAGAAGCAAAAAAAAATAAATCCGAATTTCGCAGGAATTAATTTTCCCGAATAGTAACTTTTCCATTAATTTTCAGAGGAACTAATTTTTGCGAAATTTACAAAAACTCGAAAATTCGGAAAATTTAATTCCTTAAGGTATTCAATTCGATTGAAATTCGTAAAGCATTAACAATTCAACTTTGTTTGAAGTTCTTTTGATGACGCTATGAAGGTCTACAATAGAGAAGTAAATTAAAAAAAACAACATTAAGTATCCTGAATTGAAAAGCTGACCTTAACTAGCACGCTATTTGTCTCCACTCCAAAAGATGTTGTAATCTCATCCATAATACTCTCCACTATTTTTAAAAAGAGAGAGATATAAAGTCAAGTGGGGTACCGAAATATTTCATGCCATGCCCATGCCTTTGAAAATTTAAAAGGTACCCTTTTTTTTTTTTTGGGGGTTATGGGGACCGGTAAAGTTTTATGAAATAAATGAAAAAGGAAAAAAAAACCCCGCCCCATAAAGGGGGGCGGACCCAAACAAAAATATTTTAAAAAAGAAAAAAAAAAAAAAGGGGGTTTTTTTCTAATAATGGGCTAAAAAATATAAAGGTTTCCCCCCCCCCCCCCCCCCCCTACATTTGGGGGGGTTTTTTTTAAAATAAAGGCCCCCGGAAAAATTCCCCAAAGGAAAAAAACTTCCCCACCCAAAAAAGGTTTGGGTTTTTTAACCAAAAAATTAAAATTTCCCGTTTGGGGTAATGGATGCTTTGGAAAATTAAAGAAGGTTTACCCATACCCCTTTTTTTGGGTTTATGGGGCCCCGCTTTAGTTTTTTTTTTTTTTTAAAATGAGGGAAACGCCAAAGGGGGAACCACATATTTTTAGGTGTAAATGGCTAAAATATAGGTCCCCCTATGGTTATCGCCGAATAAATCCGAGAAAACTCACGTTGGTACCAAATATTCTGTTTGGAATGGCTTGAAATTAAAAGGTACCCTTTTGTTATGCGCGTTAGTTATAGGAAACGCCATAGGGGAACCACATATTTTAGTTGTGTAAATGGCTTAAAATATATAGGACCCCCTTTGTTTATAGCGTAATAAATCCGAAAATGTCACAGTTTGTACGCAAATATTTCATGTATGATGCTTGAATTAAAAGGTACCCCTTTTGGTTATGGGCGATTAGTTATGAGGAAACGCCATAGGGGGGACACATATTTTAGGTGTAAATGGCTAAAATATAAGGACCCCCCTTTGGATATGAGGCGTAATAAATGCCAAGGAAC
>JASGCC010000102.1:550178-572634 GCA_030067915.1 Hydractinia echinata | reverse complement strand
GGATGAGAGAATTGTGTGATAATTCCATGCACAAAATTATTGATTATATACTTATATGCTTGTGATATTCTAGCATATGTATAGTTGACAGTATGAGTGACTTTCAGCAATCCTAGATGATTTGCCTCTAATCTACTGTGATTCGTATCTATATTTTTGAATTGGTAGATTATATCGTTACAAGTGTATATACATGAGCTGTATGTTTTCCATTTCCATTAAAGTTTCATTTTCTTGTATTTATTTTCACAATATTCAGGTGCGCAATTTGTTGTTTGGAGCTTTATAAAAGATTGGAGAAGGATTGTTTTTGAAAAATTATTGTAAGTAATGTGATGGCTCTATGGGGGTAAGTGTAACAATGAAGCGTTGAATAAGTTTTTGTGTGAAGCATTTCGCGATTAGTAAGTGAACGTACGTTGTTTCTTTGTATTATGACTGACTTAATCAACATTTATTCCAGCGAAGGGCGTCGAGACCTCATGGACGAATCTGTTTCCTTACAATGTTGTTACATTGGCACAGCAAAGTGTGAGAGGGATTCAAGTTTTCATGTAAAGTTGGCTGCAATGGTATATATTGTTCCGTGATGCTGAGATCGTCACTGGGTTCGTAGGGAATGTGAGTGAAGGGACAGGAGAAACATGATTGTATTGAAATGATATTTATATGTAATTTAGACGTTTTATTGATTTTTCTTCTTTTGACAATAATTGATAAATACACTGTATTACCATAGTAAGGGAAGAAAAGCCTGCGGATTAAAGTTTTTGCGATAATTTAGGAAAATAAATTGGTGTAATGTGCAATGAACTAAATGGATTGCGATGAGGTGATAACATATATTTCTGTGCTCTAAGGGAAAATCTTGTTGTGATGTAGAACATCTTACTGTTAAAAAAGAAAAATTTAGAAGAAGAAATTGTGATAATGGTCTGCGCTAAAGAGGGTTCATTCTAAGAAATGTAAGGCGCGTGTGCTGAATATCGCATGTACCTGGGTGTCTAGTTAGTAGATTATCTGGTGATGTTTAAATATTTAGATAGTTATAATAGCAGTTGTTAATTTAAGGTAGTACTGTATGTTAGGTTATGTTGTGTATTAATTGCTAAATCATTAGATTGATGGTGTCTTGTTGCGATGCTTATTTATAGTTTCAAGCTATTTAATCAAAGTAAGTTTTCTTTCGCTTGAAATGTTTGAACTTCTTAATCTATGATAATCTCTCACAATAATCTGCAGGGTTTGCTTTTTATTATGTTCTATATTGACATAGTACTTTTTTTACCATAGTGGAAGAGTTTTTTTTTTTACATTCTAGTTAGCATTAGTTACGTGGAAGGACATACTGTTTAAATCAATTAACTTCAAAGGTTGTTGTTTTAACTTAGATATGTGACTCACAATAAGAGGACTAGTGTATCAGTGGAATAAAAGATTTACAGGAATATCCGAAGAAGGAGTTATAAGAACAGAAGTCTTTGTTTCTAATTGAAAACCTCTCTTTTAGTTCAACTGTCACTTAATAACGTTTTGTTAACATGTTTTTATTTGTTTTTAAGGCCATTTTTTCTATGTTACTGTGTATATTTGTCCACTTTTTTAGGTAACTAATGCAGTGTTGGTCTTGATATGAGAGAAAGGAATGGTGAAACAATAAATCCAGCTTGAATATCTGGTGTCATCGACAGTTATGGTAAATTTGACAAGACTTTATGTTACAGATTGATTCTTGGAATTTTAGGCTAGTCTTTTGTAGTTAAAAATAAAGTAGTCTACTGGTATCCTCTCTAACTTTGTTTTAATCTTCATAAAACGAAGGCGATAACACACATTCCAATTTCAGCACCACCACCTGTGTTCATAAATTAAAAACTTATAAGTTGTGGTGCTTTCTTTTGTTTTTCCACCTTCAAAAAAAAGTTTGGTTTTACCAAGCCACATAATGTATTCTACTTTGACTATTATGACTATAATGTCCATTGCAAAAATAGACTCATGAAGATGTCAAACCATGAAAGTTTCTGCCCTCATAATTTTAGTACTGGCAATGAGATAAAACTTATTATGCATAACCTGTGATAGTTTTTGTTTATTAATGTGTGAAGCGTTTTAACTTTATTTCTGAATTGTTTTATTATAGTTCACTTAGGTATAAGTGAAGAAGACGTGTTGGCAGGTGTAAAACAATTGTATATCGGGATTACTTTTGAAATCAGCTTTTTTAGCTGCTACGGAGCAATATTACGTTGCAGAAAGCAACACGTTCTTGTCGCATAATCCAGTTACAGAATATATGAAAAAAGTAAGTTGATGTGAACACCTAAATGAATGAACTTTGAAATGAATGACACATTGCACCATTAGTGACAAAAAGGGGCACATGCTACATTTCCTGCTAACTTTTTCGTTTTATTAGATTTTTTTATAACTATTGTTAGTGCTAGATTCCAAACAAAAAATTGAACCCATTGCGATTGGAGATGTCCTTTTTGTTATCCAAATGCTTGTTTGTTTTTTTCTTTAATGCATGAAATTAAACTTATGTCAGCAGACTTATTTAACACTTGGCTTTATTGTCTGTAATCCACAAAAACTGATAATCTATTTTTTTGTTGTTAGGTAGAGTCTCGGTTGAAAGAAGAACAGAGGGCGGTTTCAAGTTATCTCCATGAAAGTTCACAAAATAGAACTTGCAAAGAAATGTGAACAAGTTCTTATTGAAAAAACATTTAGAAGACATTATACACTGAGTTTAAAAATCTTTTGACTGATGATAAAAACGAAGGTAACTTATAGGATACCTTTGTTGATATTGATGTTTTTTACAGAATTTTTTAAATTTTTAATTCTAGTACTTTAAGGGAAGAAAGTGTTTGTGGAAAGATACTTTTGCGGTTTTGTGTTTTCGGAAAAAATTTGCAAAAGTTAATTCCAACAAAAAGTAAGATCAATTGCGAAGTGTTTTCCATGCAAAAATGTTCCAATTAGTATGAGTACACAATTTTGTATAAACTAGGTTGGAACTAGATGAAATTTCATAGACCGCAATTTGAATTAGTTCTAGTAGCGTTAAAGCAACTTTAAATTGGCGTTTAGATTTAGGAAGGATGTACAGTTTTAAACTTCAGGATACCAGACGCATTAAATACTTTAAAGGCATTACTTGAAGACCACATCTACACACAAGGTTTAAATAATATAGATAAATGTGGCGAAACGGCCATCAATGTAAGTAAAGGTGTCTATTATGCAGTGTAGTTTTTTTTATTGAGTGTTTTCAGTCCACATCAAATTCTTGTTCAGATTGAAATTAGAAGTTAGCAAAGGATTTAGTTTTGTTTTGTTTTAACAATTAAATGGTCTAAGCTGACATTAAGTTTAGTTTGCCTACACTAAATATGTTTTTATCAAAAAAAAGGACTTTTGCCATGTAAATCTTAGCCATCAGCTTCTTATTCATTATAAAAGCTCAAAACATACGTGTTATCTATTTTTCTTAGGATCCAAAGTTATATGTTACAACGATGCTTAATGTCCATAAGAAAATATCATGCCCCTTGTGCTGTCCTCTTTTAATAATGACAGTGGGTTTGTTGCAGCACTCGACAAGGTAAAAGAAGTTTTCTCCGAAACTTGTCTAATTTTTTTTATGTTCGTTTATTTAATTTATTTGAGAAGACGTAGCATCTCCATGTTCACCTTGAGCTTTAAAAACATCCACAATTTGTATTTCTTGAAAAAAACAAAATTATACTAAGTCGATAGTCTGTGAATGAATCAACAGGTTCCGCCTGTCCTTTATGTATAGCATTTTCGTGTGTATGTAGGCACGATTATAAAATTGCGCAGAGACAGAAATATGGGTGTTACTATAAGAGATTCCAAATTTTATAAAAAGTTTTAAAGTTTTATAAGCTGCAAAAGTGCAAACATAAGAATGTTATTTCTTGGTAAAGTGTGTTACCTTAAGGCAGTTTTATTAGAAGTTTAAGATTCAGTTTAGTTCGAATTGCAGACCTTATGTTATGTACTTTATTTATAATAGGCATGTGGCAAGGTTTGTGAATGTGAACGCTGTCACAAAACAAGCCGCAGAACTCATCCAAATCCCAGAATTACTTGCAAGATATTGTGACTCGCTGTTAAAAAAGAGTGCGAAAAATCCAGAAGAATCTGAATTAGAGATATTTTTGAATTCAGTAGTAAGTGCATTCTTTCTCGTTGTGTTTTCTGTGCTCTTCGTTATTGTAGTGGATGATCACTATATAGTATGGTGACATTCGAATTCAGCAGATCTTCTGGTGGAAATTCTTGTTTTTTCTCCACAGAAGATTTAACACTTATTTCTGTTTAATACAATCTCTATTGTAATAGTTGATTCAGAAATATTTTCAAATTTTTATTTTAAGATGGTGATATTTAAATACGTGGAAGACAAAGATGTCTTCCAGAAGTTTTATTCAAAAATGTTAGCTAAACGTTTGGTTCAACAGCACTCTGCATCGGATGATGCGGAAGCCACAGTTATTTCTAAATTAAGGGTGAGTTCTTATATTCAAGCATCGAAATAACTATCGACCAGATTTTGATGTAGGACTGACTATTCTCTGTTCAGGGTTACAAAGAGGATAAAAAAAAATCTTTTAAAGCAATTTAAGGTCTCTTCGGCCGCATACTTAACCCCACTGTGGTGGCTTGTAGCTCACCAAGTCCCCAAGTAGTTTGACTTGCTTGCTATTTTAGGCTCTTTAATATTTTGACCAACAACTGATAATTTTGTTATTTCGATTCTCATTGACTTTATTGTGGACGATTACCTGAAAAGGTTAGCGAACAGGAAATAAAATTTTAAAAAGTTATTTTATACCCGTTTCTGTCACCATTCCTCCATGATTATACTATCGTGTTTCGTTTGGAATTTGTTGAAATCTCTTTTAAATGTTTTTAGAGAGCTACTACTATCTTTGTCGCATGGTTACAATATTTTCTTTTTCCGTTTCAGGAGATGTGTGGTTACGAATATACTAATAATTACAACGGATGTTCTTAGATATGAATGTCAGTAAAGATTTAAATGATAAATTTAAAAGACATTTACAAACGACTGAAAATTTAGACAGTAAGTGTTGCTGTGTTATGGAAGTATCCTCTACTATTGTGTGCTAATATTGACTGCTTTTAGTCAAGTATGTTTCCATAACTAGTAAGGTTGATATGTTACTGAGTTTCATCCGCTGTTCGAGATTCTATCCAGTGGTGGATTTTGTTTCTGACACACATGAAGTTCGTTTTGAATGTTTCCTAGTCTGCAAAATACCACACCGCCACCTATTGAGCCTAGAAACCGTCTTAAAATGTAATAAATAAGTGAATAGAGAGTAAAAAACAATTTATTAGCGATTTTTATAGTTTAAAATGGTGGCACATACATACTACATAATGCTTGGTCTATAAAATAAATTCAGATTGCGCAGTTGTCTTTTTCATTATATAAATTTTTCTATTTTTAGTTGATTTTAGTATACAAGTTTTGTCGTCTGGTTCCTGGCCGTTTCAACAGTCTACCAATTTTACTTTACCTCCAGAGGTATGGATAATAAAATTTGAAAATTCAACAAGCTACTTCGATGATGTTAACTCGCATGGTCGATGTTTGAATTACCAAGTATGAGTGGTTAAACGAGTAAATAATAGTAGTTTTAAACTTTTTTTAGTTGGAGAAAAGTCTGCAGCGTTTCACCACGTTTTACAGTGCACAGCATAGTGGAAGAAAGTTGCATTGGTTGTATCAATTATCGAAAGGCGAACTGGTGACGAATTGTTTTAAAAATAAATATTCACTACAGGTGCGCATTTTTTTGGTTTGGCTTTAATGCATGTTGTGTTTGTTGTTGTCATCTGTTGTTGTTGTTGTTGTTGTTCTTAGGTTGTAACATGTCTTTCATTTCTTCCGTAGGCATCTACGTACCAGATGGCTGTGTTATTGATGTATAATTCAGAAGATAGTTATACTGTTGAACAAATTCATCTTCATACTAATATTAAGATGGTAGGCATACATAAAAAATACCCACTTTGCCCACTTCACACAAATAACAAATACCCCACAATTTTTCCAAATAACTTCATCGCCAAATTTCTTTATGTGAATTTTGTTTTATTCGTGAAATTTTGTTTCTGCGATTTTTTTACAATTTATTTAAGACTTGCACAGCTAAGAAAGATCATTCTGTTGATCATCTTCTAATTTTCGTTAGCTTTTGTCACAGCTACAACCGCTTTATGGCCCTGCGAGTGATGTTCTTAACGTTTTAAGAAAGCAGGCTATAATGCACAACATATTCTCAGTTTCGATAAAATAAAACAGTCTAACTCCAGCTGATGGTTGAGGATAGGCATTGCATATGAAAAAAAACCAGGTTGTACAATATTTGTTGTAAGTGCTGTCGTGTTTAATTATTAGGATGTTTTGCAGCAAGTGTTATCAATCTTACTTAAAATCCGCTTACTGGTGAGTACTTTGTTCTTAGAGTTCTGTCTGTGGTTTAGTTTTGTTGTTGTTGTTGTCGTCGTCGTCGTTGTCGTCATTGTCGTTGTTGTTGTTGTTGTTGTTGTTGTTGTTGTTGTTGTTGTTGTTGTTGTTGTTGTTGTTGTTGTTTGTTGTTGTTGTTTTTGTTGTTGTTGTTGTTGTTTTTGTTGTTGTTGTTGTTGTTGTTGTTGTTGTTGTTGTCATTGTTGTTGTTGTTGTTGTTGTTGTTATTGTTATTACGCAGAGATGAAGACTTCCATCTTGCCATGTGTAGCGTATGTAGACATTCACATGTTCAACGTCGACATACAACATAGGTGTAACATGTCCAACGTGGGTGGTAACATGTTCAACGTAGGTTTTTATTAACAGCTTTATGATTTTTACAGGTTACAACGGCGTCAACCTCTTCAGAACTGGAACCTTCTGCTGTTATTCGCTTATATAAAGATTATAAAAAGTACGAAATAATTTGTAATAATTTATTTTTTTACTTAATTCCAAAATTTCTAACTCATGTATTTGATCCGTACGCCACCCTTTTTTTACTTTTTTTGGTATATTCAGCTAATTTGCGGACAAATTTTTAACTACTTTGCGTGACGCTTATTCGTTTCAGCAAAAAAACTTCGTGTTAATATAAATGTTCCCATGAAAACCGAACAAAAACAAGAGCAAGAACAAACGCATAAATATATTGAAGAGGATAGAAAATTATTAATTCAGGTAAGAGTTTTCTCAGATTAAAAAATATCGTAAAATACGTCCGTCTGTCACGCAAATTGGTACCGTAAGAAGCGAGACGCGCGCAATGTGATATAAAAAGGAGGGGCGAACCTGTGGATTTTTTTCACGGGCCAGCGATTAGTAATGTACACGTTGCGCCAATCCAAACACTTTAAAGCGTAAATCAACAATAGCGTTAGGCTCGCAATAATAGATTATTTGATTGCTCAGGTTTCGAAATATTTATGCTTAATGGAGCACAAAAATTTATTTAAAAATTAATTGAATTTTGTGTGTAAATTTTAGGCATGTATTGTGCGCATAATGAAGATGAGAAAAGTCATGAAACATCAAAATCTACTGACGGAGGTTTTAACGCAACTTTCCACGAGATTTAAACCTGGAATCCCTGTCATCAAGGTATGTGAGCGAAAACAGGCGGCGGCGTTTCCGTACGAGTTTTACTTCGCTTAGTCTCTGTTTAAAAATCGAAGCTGTTAATATAATAAACGTATTTTTTTGATAAGTAAATTCACTTTTGATCTGGTTCTTGAGTTGCTAAGTATTGCTTCAAATTGATAGAAAAGTTGCTTAACAGTTGTTTAAAAGGAAATGGGACAGTTTGGAAGTATTATTAACCCTTCTAAGAATTACCCGAACTAACTCTCAATTCTTTTATTTGATGATAAATTCTGCTAAAGTAGTGTTTTCGTGAAATGATATAAACGATTATCTAAGGGAAAGCGAAACCTTTACGCCGGTCCTTGATTTGACATCGGCCGAAAGCATAAGTTGCTGCTTATGTCCATTAGAGCAGCCATTGTAGGCAACATGCTAACTTTTGCACAACTTTGGTTGAAATTAAAACAATGGTTATTACCCCAGTAAATATAAAACAGTATTCCAGAATCATTTATTTCGCAGAATAAGTTTCTGGGAAGCTTTCAAAATTATTGGTAAGGAATGCTCGATCAAGCGGTGAACACATGTAATTGATGTGGGAAAGTGTTTCAGGCATATTTGCCACGCATCCAAAATGTTATTAAAATAGTGTTTTAAAAATTATCAGGTAAAATAATTATTTTAACATGTAGAAGCAAATAAAAATATTCTTATAATACAAAAATTATTTGCATCATCTATTTCCCTATACCCCAGCCCCCAATCTAGAGCAGTTTTTTTAAAAGCAATATAAACCCTGATGATGTCCGTTATGGAGAAGTTGCAACGAAGTTTCTTTTTGATGTCTACATACAAATGCATACAAATTATATTACGTTTACAACATATCTCAAATGTTTCTTTCTATCTATTCCTTTCCTGATTTTGGCAGAAGTTGTCATTTTGCAGGAGTACCAGGAGATACTAGCAAACATTCGCGAAAATAATTCCACACGAGAAATAAGTAAAAAAAGAAAAATCTTCTCAGGCTATGTATCTCTTTAAAATATGCTGCGATATCTGAATGATTAAGAACTTCTTTTATTTTTAGAAATGCATTGATATTCTGATAGAGAAGGAGTACTTGGAACGCGTTGAAGGTGAAAAGGACACTTATAGTTATCTGGCTTGATCTGCTCTCCACCGTTGTAGCTCGATATATTTTTAACCAACGTTTTCGAATGTTTTTGTCGGGGTTATCCACTAAATATAGTTTTTAGCGTTCGCTTTGTGGTTGTTTTCTCGCCGAACAATCAAATATATGTTCTAGTTCTTTAGTTTGTTTTTTGTTTCGAATACTTAACTTCGAAAAAGCACGATTTTAAAATTCTTACCCCCGGAAAAAACGTTTTTTTGGCTCGTTAGCATTTTTTGCTTTTTGTAAAAATTTTATTTAAATCTTTTTCGAAAGATTAAAAATAATTTCAAAGGTCCTAAATGATTAAGCTTTATATCTTCATTTACAGAAAGTTTGTGCAATACTTTCATGATTGTCAGAAAGAGAAGCAGTTTCGCATTTTTTGTACTAAAATTGAAGTCCGCAAAATATCGGGGAAGTGAGGTAGTTGTGATCCACAAATGTTGAAAAGAAAAAAATTAACCCCGCAAAATCTCGATTTCATGGTAAATTTAATGATCAGGAGACAATAAAATTTATATATATAATACAATAATATTTATATCACTATAAATTGATATCACTAATAAGTTCCCGAAAATGCGGAACTGGATTTGGCGGATAGCGAAAAAGACTCAATAAGACGAGAATTTGGCTTGGCGGAAAACGAGGATAAATAATTTTAGTAGGAGATTTCATTTGATGAACAGAAAAATTTACGGAAGGAATTTAGTTTTGAGATTTTTTGTCAAATCCGCCAAGATCTCTTCCCTTGCGTTATTACAGGCTAAGCTGTTGCATATTTGTTGCGTGATGACTGCGCATTTGAAGGACAAAATTAACGTGTTTGCTTGCTCAGTTACAACCTCGTTCCCAGGGCATTTTGCCTTGTTGATAAAGTTGATAGCGGCGTTGGCCACTCCGTAATAACGGCTCAGGGGCCACAAGACCCTGGGGACGAGGTTTGCCCAGTTAGGCTGGTGGTACCAATAAACTAGTTTCCATCACGTTTACGTATGTTTTCGTAAGCTTCAAACTAGAGATGAACGATGAAGTCATACTGAATGTATATAGAAAAATTAAACGACCCGGATTAAAGGTAAAATTCGAATTAGAAGATTATGACTGCACGTCTTTGCATAAAAATTCGAATTTGAGTTTGCGAATACGAGTGAAATTCGCAAACTTTTTTTTCGCTTTAAAATATGTTCATTTTTAGTTCTTCAACAAGTCAAAATTAATACTGCAATTCGATTGTCGTCGTTAATTATTCTTTTGTTTTAAAAAAACTCCTTATTTGTCTGCGAAAAGAATGAAAAGAACTTTAACTTCCACTATGGTCAGGGAGATTCGTTTCACGTATTTTCTGACGTCTGTTTTGGTAACGATAGAAGCTTCCATTGAAAACAACAACCTCGTCCCCAGAGTTCTTAAGTTTTTTTCATATATTTTTGTTGGATGAGCCGGAATAGCACACGAAACTATATCTCAATTAATGCGTGACTGGCATGGCATATAGAAAGAGTAAAACAAACAAACAAACAAACGGTGTTCTGTTATGTGAAACAAATCGACTAAAGCTACCTCAAGTTTTTAAATGTCATAACAATCAACACAAGAGTTTTACGTAAACAATGTAACAGAATAAGAAGGTTATTCTGATTGGTAAGCATGTGTCGAATACATTAACATAATTTATGCCGCATGAGACAGAGGTCTGGAGACGAAAGAAGGAGCGAGAGGTTTAACAGTGAAAGATAGAAGTATGTTTTTCTTGTGATGTTAAGATTTTAGTTAAAGAATTTATTTTCACATAGAGTGAGAGTTTTTCGTCGTGTTTTACAACGACAACCTCGTCCCAGGACTTATTAGGCTTTTTATTATTTTGTTCAGGTCGTCCAGATATAAAAAGCCTAACAAGTCCTGGGGACGAGATTGCCACCACGAGGGTCTAACGACCACGTTTACTCAAACAAATATGGTGAAGAAATGTTAAGGAAGATAAACTTCTAACGATCTGTCCACCTTCTACAACGCAAAACTAATACAATACTTCAATATTGTGAGTGTGGCTGACATGTCTTCGTGTTAACGGAGTAACCAATTGCTGATATTAACATATCTGGGAAACCGAGAAAAAGTTGAAGAATCTACATACAGTTGAACTCATGTAATTCGACTCTTCAGGGGGTCTCACGATTTGGTCGAATTACATGAGTTGTCGAATTAAAGGAGTTTTGTTGTAAGGGTTTCATTCTGAAGGGACCGAAGAATTTGGTCGATTTACATGATTTGTCGATTTATGGGAGGTCGATTTACATGAGTTCAACTGTACTTTTGGAAAATTAAGACAATTTCTTAAAATTTCCTAAAAAAGCCAGGCGAGAACCTTGTGCATAAGTAGGACCACTTGTATCATAGTACGCGAGTAAACAAGTGAATCTTTCTGACTGAAAAAGAACAAAACAAAGCTTCGTTAAAAAGGGTATTAAAATCAGAGAATGTCAACCTCATAGGCTAGCAGCATCAGGAGTAGAACAAATTAAAGGTATTGGATAAAAACTACATAATTATTCATTCACATGTTTAGTCAAAAAAGGCAATCACATTTTTGCTAACTTTGACAGATAGGCTGCATTCCATGAGTTGATCCAATTCTGCATTTGCGATGTTCCGAATTGTTTTGCAGCCATCATGAAGAACCATTGCATCTAAAAGATTCAAACAGGATAAGTTCTACCTGCGTAACATGTGACATTTATTCAAAAGGATAAGTTTTACCTGCGTAACATGTGACATTTATCTCTTAGAAAGAGAAGGTACTAGAATATATAAACCAGCTGAAAATAAAAATGTGTTTAACTGTTTCTACCTCCATGGTTTAACACTTTAGTAACTATACCAGCGAGGAAATTTGAAATGAAAGTTTGTGAGAGACAAAAGCTGTCACAAATGGGAAAATGTTTATTAGAAGTGCGGAAATTACACCGTTATTTTTTCCGATTTTCGGTGAAGAAATCGGGTGACGAAAATTTCCCCCGATAAGGTAAGAAAGACGGCGAATGCAACCTCGTCTCAAGGAGCGTCTTGTATTTCTTCTGGCATGAAAATGGCGATCCGATGTCAGACATATACAAGATGTCCTAGGGACGAGGTTGTAGAGAACACTCTCTATGCTGTAAATATTTGGAACTTAAGTTAGCTACGTCAGCACTAAAATGTTCTAGCTGAACCACAACCCTTTTAAGCACGAAAAGGAAGTCTTGAGTGTTCAAAATCCATGTTTTGGGTAGTTTTCTGTAAAATTTATTATCCTCGTTCGTTGTCCCAACGTACAATTATAAACCTTTTTTGTAAAAGTTCATATTGATAAAACATATGTACTAAATACCAAGAAATGGTTTCATGTTTTGAACAACTAACAACAAACAAACCATGTGGAGAAACTTCTAGATTTTTCTCAATGATATTGCATATCATACTTTCATCTAGCTCTCCGTCGCAGAGCTTCTTCATATCACTTAGCATGTTGCTTGCCTCAACCTAAACAAAGCATTCAATCTAGCAATAAAACATAATAGTAGCAACCAACTTCGTCCCCAGGGATCTTCTACGCCTATGCCGTCCGTCCCGTCAGAATATCATAGGCGTAGAAGAGCCTGGGACAAGGCTGAGTAGCAACGACAGTCTGGCGTAAAATGTGATCCCGGAATCCCTGGACACTTTTTAATGAAATTATTTGGCGGGTGTATTCTTTGTTACTCGGTAAAGTCTGCAGTTTTCGTGCCTTCTGCGGATTACATCGATCACTTCCCCACATATAAAAGCCACGTGGCCGTGTAAATATTTTCAGACTTCATTTCGGTTCATAATATACAGTCCTCTCTCCTACTATTTTTTAAGTGTTTTCTTCTTAACCCCACATTTGTCAACACATTTATTCTCGCGCATGGTAGTAAACTGCATCGCATCAAAGTAAGTCACTAAAGTCGCAAATTAACATCTTGTTTTCGTAGCGTCTTGAAATAGCTCGTCCACGGGGCTTACGCAGTCCTGGGAGAAACACGACAAACGTGTAGTTGCGTCAACAATAATTTTATTGTGCATCTGGGCAAGTGAGAATATGTCTCGATATACTTACGATATTCTTACCTCTGAATGGATAATATCCATAATTATTTCAACACATTGTGAGACGCCACCTGTGATTGGTAGAAATGTTACATGATGTTTGATGAAACTAAAAATAAAGCGTTCGGGAATTACTTGTTACTTTTTATTTTAATAAAAATTTGAAAAAACACAATAAGAAGGAAGAATTGTGTTTCTTTTTGACAATCTTGATGACGATTTTGATGACAATCTTTTTGACAATCTTGATGACGATTTTGATGACAAGATTGGCAAATATATATAAACACATCATATATAACTGTAAATTATATTAACAACATAACTATCAATTTGAGACCTGATTTCCAAGGACGAAAAGTTATCCTGCGAATAAGTGGGGAAGGGAGTCGACAGCCGTGACAACGTAATTCCTTTCTTTGATGACGAACAAACGCATTAATACAAAATAATCTGTTGTTTATGTCAATGGTTGAAACTCACCACCTCGATTAATGAACTCGGACCAACTCGCCGACACTGTTTAAAACTGGTTCGGTTTATGATGTAAAGAGTCGCTGTTGAGAACGGGAAGAAAAAACGTGTAATCGTTGAAACCTGGTTTTAAACTTAGTGTATTTTACACAATAAACGTATTACTTGGCAATTCACTTGGCTAACCCCAACCTCCTCCCCAGGGGTTCTTACCTTTTTGGAGCTAACAGGTTTGAGATTCAGGCAACAAACCCTAGGGCCGAGGATAGGTTAACCCGTTTTAAACCCCCTAGAATTTAAGCTACAAAGATTTTTCGTTCAAAATAATTAATAAAAGCTATGTTTAGTAACTTTCCTAGCCCTGTGTTGGCAAATTTCTTTAATCAACACTATAATTATCGCTGTGTACGCTCTCTCTATCTGTGACGGGGCGTATTTACGTGGATTTTTCCACGGACCTAGCTCAGTTAAAATCTAAACTCCCAAATTCCGTACTGTTTTTGAGTAGCATCCCAAGATCAAAGCCTCATCCGATGACATTTCGCTAGCGGTAAAAAGCACATAAGCATTTCTATGAATCCGCAAGAATCCATCTATCCTAAAAAAGAATAACGTGATTAAAAGTTGGGAAACTAAAATAGGAACATGATGCAACCTCGTCCCCAGGCCCATTTTTCTCTTTCTGACAATCTCGGACGGCGAGCCCGTCTCAGATATCATAAAAACGAAAAATTGCCCTGGAACGAGGTTGAAACATGATGGGGTCGTTGATATACAAGGAAGGAAAGAACTCCTAAGAAGTTCTAGAAGGTGTTGGGAACGCAATTACTTACATTGTCAGAATTAGAATCTACATCTGTTACGATGAAAACTCTCAAATTCGTGAATACCCTTTATCTCTTACTTCTCTCTATCTCAAACAAGCCCCTAACTTCCTGTCTATCACTTTAAAACTGATTCTCTTTCTTCATCTCTTAAGTCCCGAACACATTTTTCCGCTTTCTTGTTAATACGAGATAGCTAAGAGATCCTATCCTTCTAGGAGTTAGAGAGAGTCCACTAAAATCATCTTTTACATTCATACTGTACCACGCCCTTGAGTGTGCGCAAGAAGTTGAAAAAAAAACTTGCCTGAAACCGAATCATTTATGAGAAAAGTTTAAAAATGTTTATAGATGAGCTGTTCGAATACTTTACCTAAATTAGAGAAAAATTGAGCAGTAAAAAGGCTTAGATAATGGACTGTTTAGGTAACAAGAGAAATCCGGATAACGTAGAAGGTCTGAAAATGTGTCATACGACGGTAAGACATTTCGATTCAATTCAAGAAGGAAAAAGGGAATTTGTAGAAGAGGTTTTGACCTAGACAAAGAATAAACATTTTTTGAACAAAAATCAGTGCTATGATAAAACGTAGGTACTTAGGATGATATTTATAAAAAGGCTTTTTATCTGCAGGCAGGCTGGCTCGGTTGTAAGGCCTGTTTTTTAACGTTGGTTATGCCAAAAACGTGTCTGGGTAGGCAGCTGAAAATCTCAGAATAATAAAAATATTAAGGAGTGGAAAATAAATAAAAAATTAAAGTTCAAAACAAAATGATTTAAAAACTTTGAACATCTGTGCCAGCAAGTGGGGCAGGAAGAGACAGTTCACCCACTTCCCGAGATCTCGTCTCGATTTTGAAAAAACGCGATCTTATACATCGAACCAGTCCCCTGGTTAATAACGACATATGATAAGTGTTGAAATAAGCTCATATAAGCAGCCTGTAAAAACTGTCATCGTATCATCGAGCTTTTGGCAGCGAAGTATTTTCTGCCAACATCGCTTCTTAAAAAATAACTTGATTACAGTTGCCGCTCGATAAGTGGAACTCCGAATAAGTTAAACTTTCACTAAGTGGCACCATTTTTCTGGTCCCTTGAGCCAAATTACAGCCTCGTAACTGCAATTTTTTGCTCGATCTTTAAAACAAATTCCGGAATTATAGCGTTCGAACGTGTTCTTTTTTACATTATATTTTTACATGCGTGGTGACACATTACAGCTAATTTTTTGAAAAAACCTTCGGATAAGTGGAACATTCGCTAAGCGGAACCATTTTTTCGATCCTTGAAAGTTTCACTTATCGAGCAGCAACAGTATTATATAGCTACACATCAGGCATACTTTTTTGTTGTTGCTAAGGTGTAGTCACCAAATATAATAGCGATTCACAGACCATGTTTTCAAGTTGTAAATAGTGCCCAAATTTCGTATTTGAGCCTATCCGACATGCGGAACAAAATGATTCAGTTTTGATGTAAAAATGAAATGCTTTCGCTCCAACACAGCAACCGCATTGTATAAACAAAAGAATCGAAACAAAACGGTGACATTGAAAGTTTTCACTGGATGCATTAGGTGACCCTTTCAGATCATTCCTTTTAATTTACCTGTACATATTCCGATGATGATTTTTCTACAGAATGATATCTACCCTCAACTTATGAACAAGATCACAGTAAAAAGTAATTTTACCTTCTTTATTTTAAGAATGAATTAGATTTTGAAACATGAAGAAAAAGAAATATCGTACCTTTCTAATGATTTTTGATCGAGAAAGTACTTCCCAGTGGGCGGCCATACATTGCTTAGTTCACATAAAGGTTGTAGGAGAAAAGCTTTCGAACTTTTTGGAAAGATAATCGAATGCTTTATCGTTCCATCAGCAACTAAATAGAATTGCACAGTAAAACCTCCAAACATTTCTGCAGTAGACATTTTTGAAACAAGAAAAGTTGGCTAAACGAATCCTTTAAGAAAATCTCCCAGCGCAAACTCTTTGATCTACCTCTATAGCGGATACTACAAAAAGTGGCCTTAAGTTTCTAGTGAACATTGATACAAATTGGCTTAAATAATAATATTCACTTGTGTAGTAATTTTTATTTTTATTTAGTGAATGGCTTTGAACTGTTAAGCAAAACTTCTGTTGTTAATTAGTGATAAGGATGTGGAAATGTGGTTAGCACAACGCAGATACCTTATTGGACAAAAATTGACAAATAAATTTTATCTGACAAATAATTTTGTAAAAACTAGTATTAACTATTGTTTTTAACGTCTACATAGAAAAAGTGACTGAGAAAACATAAATAAGAATTTTCACAAATTGACAAAAGTTACGAAATTTTCTCCAAGGGACGAATATTTTTTGTCCACCAAATATTGTAACGTACAGGAGCCAAAATCGCAAAAATAAGTTTCGCAGAATTTCTAACCGCGAAAATTTCTTTTCCTTGAGATAAAACGAATATAAAAAAAATAAAAGGGAAGAATTGAAATTATTTGTGCCTACACATATCTGAGAATATAACTGCCAATGTGAAAGAGGTAGTCATCGAAAAACAGATAAAAATAATTCTTGAAAAAATAAGACTTCAATCATTGTTTCATGGCTTCTGAGATTCCCGTGACTTGACCTCGACCTCCGCTTTCTGCCAATTAAACACGCAACAATTTCATAATAATTTCTTGACCAACAATTTCTTAACATCAGATAAAATATTTTGACCTTCCTCACTGTAAGGTCGTGGTTAAATTAACAAATGCGATGACGTTTTTATTATCATAATCAAAGCTACAACACAGGCTGTGTACACTCGTTATAATTTATGTTGACCCTGTCAAGGGGTCAATCGTCGATGCACATCTTTCAGGACACGCTAAGCAATTTATAACCACACGAAACCTTGTTTCATTAAACGACAAATATAGGTTTTTAGAAGTATTATAAGGAACTTATAATTATAGTTCGCAAAAAAAATTAAAATTTTCTAACAAAGAAGTCAGAATTAATGGAAGGCATTGTGTTTTCGAAGTAGGCCACCTCCCCTCCCCTAGCTATTGCTGACTCCCTCCTATTTAGAGCTTAAAATATAAAACCCACCCACTTCAGTTTATGAACAGCATCACTAACTATTATAGATTTGCCAAAAATAACCACCCAAACCCCGCCCTTCCTCCATTCTCTCGCCTTGTTAACCCAACCTGCCAACGCTCCTACAAATAATTTACCAGGAGTGAGACAACCAAATCGAACATAAAGAGCCCTAAATATGAAATGGTCAATCATTTAAACTCATAGCTAGAAAAGAAAGTATCTAAAAGGCAGCAAATGCAACTAGTACAGTGTATAGAGTTTCTACACAGAAATACATTTGAGTGTATATATATATATATTCGTTTCTTGAAAAAAATGACAAATTTCAAGGTTCTTAAGACCACCAAAACGCTGATTTCAAGGCTTGCAAGGCTGTCCAATTGAAGTAGGCAACCTGTACCGTCTGCAATATTTACGTTGGGGAGAACCTTACCATAAGTAATGGGAAAGAATGGCACATTGAATACAAATAAAAGTTACGCTAACCCCAATCTTTCGAAGTCAAGTTCAAGTCACTTCACGTCATTAAAACAGAAAACAAAAAAACAAAAATTTGATATGAGAGAAGACGACGAAAAAGAGGCAAAAAACACTGGGGACGAGGGTGTTTTTGTATTTATTTTCAGTTTTTTTGAAATTTGTTTATAACAAATTTTATTCCGTTTACACACATAATACTACAAGAAATATTCACGGCATACTCCGACCTTTTTTGTGACTTAGCTGAATGGAATAAAACTTTGACATGCAAGTATGCCATAAATATATTCTCTTTTAACCTGTCCCTTGGATGCCTTATAATTTTCAGGACAATCGTAGACGGCTCGAAGCTCGAAGAACGAGGTTGTGCCTTCAAGTATTTTTATTGATCAAAACGATTAAGATTTTGAGGTTACATTTAAAAGAAAGGAAACGGAAGTTTGGGGTTATTCACAGCAATCCAATGGAAATAAATATCAAGCGATATTTAACACTTTGTCGTAAATACATTGTATATATACGTAAAAGATGTTGTGATCTTTTCAAAAAATTTCTTCTTTTATGATTTGTTAAAACGTAATGTCTTTGACAACTTATTAAAGCATCACCAAAAGTAGACAAGATAATTTCTTTGGTGTTAATTCACATCGCAACTTTGAATGAGAAATCAGTAACTGTCAAAATATATCCGAAGAAGTGATGAAGTGTTTTTGAAGTCAATCTTACTCTTGAAGGTGTTTATATAAAAACGTCTAATTCTTGGATGGATGTGCTTATTTTATTTAAGGAACAAGGCTGAAGATTTCCTTATTGCGTTTACTCACAAGTTTACTTTCCAAGAAAAAATCCATATTATAATACCCGTATACGTCTGTCTGTCTGCGTGTCACGCAAAATGGTACCGCAAGTAGCGAGACGCACGCAATGCGGTATAAAAATAACGGGCGAACCTGTGGATTTTTCCACAGGCCCACTGACTAGTAATAAATAAAAGGCTACGTTTAACACGGTTCGCTCGTGATTATTTTTTTATTTAATGGGCGGGTAGACGCTGTATTAAGGTAATTTAACTCAACAACCCAAACAATACTTATGATGTCATATCTTACCACATTAAACGTTTTATAAATTAACTTTGTGGACGCTATCCGGAAAAAAATCGGATTCAATTAATTACTCCGGAAATATTGAAATAAAGGAAATTGTCGCCACCGTATTTTTTTGTGTAATGAAAACCGCGATCATCCAAATTACTAAATGACCGTCCTCCGTACCATCCTCTATCAAATAACTGACCAAAAATTAAGTTCTATCTACATGAAAGTACTATAAAGGTTTTTCTTTAGATTCGGGACTTTTTAATTCAGGAATGGAAAAACCCTAAAATGGAAACAATTAACAGCGGTTTTACCTACTACTTTCATAACACTGCCATGCATGTAATTAAAAACAAATTAACCAGTAAATCACAACATTGAACTTTACACGTTATTTTATAAGTGACAGAAGAAACACATGGTTAAGATTTTAGATACTTTCAACAGCTTGTTAAATGTTGAAAAAAATTATATAGCATATAAAATAGCGGTCGAGTTTTATGACTTTTAGAAAGATCCCATTAAAGTTAAGAAACATCCCGGCCTGAACCGAAGAAAATTATAATACTAAGAAATGCAACATTAAGCTTAGTTTCCAATGAAGTGCGCAATTGTTGTCGCTTTGACGTTCTTCGTTATTGGAATCCGACCTGAAGAATTATGAGTACCTCAGAGAGGGGCAAAATAAGTATTAATTAATCTTTCTACGGCCATCATGAAAACGTTAAATATGTTTGTTTAGGCTTTCTTCCTATTTTTTTCTCTTAGGAAATATGAAAAAATTAAATTTGTACCAATTACATCACCAGAAAGCTCTCAAAAAGTAAATAAAAATTACTTCAAAGGCAATAAGCAAACTCTCAAAAATTCGTTAGACAAATGGCATATTTATGGCGCAAAAAGGCGAAATAAGGACAACATCTGGCCTAACAACTCGACTAAAAGTCAAAACTTCTGCAATCCTTCTGAACTCGAGTAAAGTCAATCCTTTCTTAAGAAAACTCCCATTCAACTCTGAAAGGGCTATCAAGACGGCATACATTATTCTTTTTTAACAGATTTGATGACTAAATTCCACCAGAAAGTAGTTTGACGAAGTCGTCCAATAAAATCTGTGCCTTCCAAAATTACACGAACTGGTTTGTGGTGCCCTTCTCCTCCCTTATTAATAAGGAGGATGTTAAGAGATGTAAAAAAAACAACAACAACGACAACCAAACAAACGCCTTTTAAGGTTTTTAAAGAGGTGTGTCCGAAACTTATATATTTTCCCTATAAACTAAATAAATCACACTATAAGGAAAACGAAATACTATGGGATTAACTAGACGAAAAGGGTTTTTCCATAATTAAACAACAATATTTTCCCTCTTTTTTTAAACGTTATGCTTCGTTTCTTATTTACACATGATGACGCATGAGAAAAAAAATACCATCAAGTATGTTTTGTTTACATTTCTCGTCCCAACAGACAATTCATCAATTATGACGTTTCAAATTCAAACTTTCAAATGAAACCGATGTTTTTTTTAAATTTAAAAACCTCTGTTCTATGGTTTAAATTTGTAGACCGATTAATGAGGCATTGTTTAAAATTGATTCACTCATTCGCATGAATTTCGGAATTAGCCTTGTAGCTTAATTTGAAATATCAATGACTGGCAGACGCAACTAACACTGGCGTCAAAAGACAATTAATAGCTCACTAGAATTTGAAAATTCAACCTATCGTAAATATAAACTGTGCTATGAGGGTGGTATAAATTGAATTTGATTTCTCAATAAACGATGACGAAACATGACACGCTAAAGTTTTTTTAATTACTAGGTAAACAAAACACTGAGAAACTATAATATGTAAAATAAGTTATATACGCTTCGTCTTTAATTAAGTCTCTAAATGTTACCTTTATCAAAAAAATATTTCTATTAAGGAAAAAACTTGGTATAAATTTCCTGTTCGAAACTAAGCAACACATATCCAATATAAATTTCCTGTTAGACTAAATATGAAACTAACTATTTTAACTATATATATACTGAATATTACCTCGTAGTTTGAAAAATTTACTAAGTAGTCTTTGTATCTCACTTCCTTCAAGGAATCTATGAACAATGACTGGTTGTGGAACATAACTCATATTTCTCTAAATAACAAGATTGTAAAAAAATTAAATTAAAGAAATATATCAGTAGTATTATAAATTTCCCATTCATGAAGGACAGAGTCAATTTAAACTGATGCTACCAATATAACTACTTTGTCAGCATGTGTAAAATGAAGTTTACATTAGAATAAGGGTAGCCAGCCAATCTTCATCCCCCCCCTCCCAAATAAAATTTTCTCTAACCTTCCTGTGTAATATTGCACATCACAAAAACAAAAATTTTAAGGCACTATTTAAGTTGCATGAACATGAAGCTGAATTCCCAAGTTCTCTTTCAATTTTAAAAAGTTACGGCGACTTCTTTAGGTTCTACGTAGACGCCTGGCCATCCTGAGTAGGGAAGAGTTTTAAATGTCTAATTTTCTGCAAGAAGTTGACAAAAAAACATAGAATTTTTCGATATGAAATTTCTTGGCATATATATATATAAATAAGAAATTATTAGACATACAAATATAAAAATTAAGGATTTATATAGCTTTCTTTACAATATATATTACCTCAAAGTAACTTGTCAATATTATCTATTCACCATAGGAGATTATTTTAAACCTAAAGTCTAAGAAAATATAATAAATGTTGAGGAACACTGATACCTCCCGGTACAATTTTTTCCTAAATATATTTATATATTTAGGAAAAAACACATTATAATGTGTTAAAAAGAAAAAACTATAGTAAACAAAGTAACAATTAGGTAAACAAGAAAGGCATATTAAAGTTTCTTAACAGCTATATGTTGCTACAATATATAACAATTAATAAAAACACACTAAATGAATTTCATAATTATAATTGAAATAATGATAAATTATCTTTTTTAACAAAGATTTCCTACGCTTTTGTTACATAAGAAGTTGACCAATTCAATTTTAATGCAATCATTAAAATGAAATTATAAAATCATTTAAGTTTTAATTGACCACATTGCCAGTATATTGTTGGTAAAAAGAAAAACAAGTAAGTTCAGGAGTAAAAAATGTCTGGCAAATACAAAAATACCCTTAGTCATTGTCTAAAGAGCAACAAATAATATTACAACAATAACCATCATTAGAACAAGGGCGATTAAAACATAAGTTTGTTTTTTGTCATCTGCTAATCGTAACATCTTCTCAACACGAACAAGTACGGTTTGAAGTTTAGAGTCAGTTTGGTCAATTTCATGACCTAGTCCATCCAGGATTATAGCCTGTTCTTCAAGTTCATTACCAATTTGCTGTCCCATTGATTTTAAAACACCAACAGAATGACTAACATGCTCCATTTGATTATCTTGTTGACTCATAAGAACCTGTTGCTGTTGTTGTTGTTCATTTATATATCTTTGGTTGGACTGAACAATTTCATTGTCAAGTTTTTCT